>JAECXD010000567.1:0-11150 GCA_018151445.1 Zaprionus inermis | reverse complement strand
TTTCAATAATTGGAATATGAACATTTTGAAAATTTGGAAATTTTTAGAATTTGTGTAAGGGTCCCCCCTTATCATTTTTCAGAAAATTTTTTTTCACCATAACTTTCCTAAAATTCAAGTGATTTCCAAAAATAATGACATTTTGTTTATGTTTTGACACCCATAGTCATTCTACATTTCAATAATTGCAATATGAACATTTTGAAAATTTGGAAATTTTTAGAATTTGTGTAAGGGTCCCCCCTTATCATTTTTCAGAAATTTTTTTCACCATAACTTTCCTAAAAATCAAGCGATTTCCAAAAATAATGACATTTTGTTTATGTTTTGACACCCATAGTCATTCTACATTTCAATAATTGCAATATGAACATTTTGAAAATTTGGAAATTTTTTGAATTTGTGTAAGGGTCCCCCCTTATCATTTTTCAGAAATTTTTTTTCACCATAACTTTCCTAAAAATCAAGTGATTTCCAAAAATAATGACATTTTGTTTATGTTTTGACACCCATAGTCATTCTACATTTCAATAATTGCAATATGAACATTTTGAAAATTTGGAAATTTTTAGAATTTGTGTAAGGGTCCCCCCTTATCATTTTTCAGAAATTTTTTTTTCACCATAACTTTCCTAAAAATCAAGCGATTTCCAAAAATAATGACATTTTGTTTATGTTTTGACACCCATAGTCATTCTACATTTCAATAATTGGAATATGAACATTTTGAAAATTTGAAAATTTTTAGAATTTGTGTAAGGGTCCCCCCTTATCATTTTTCAGAAATTTTTTTTTCACCATAACTTTCCTAAAAATCAAGTGATTTCCAAAAATAATGACATTTTGTTTATGTTTTGACACCCATAGTCATTCTACATTTCAATAATTGCAATATGAACATTTTGAAAATTTGGAAATTTTTAGAATTTGTGTAAGGGTCCCCCCCTTATCATTTTTCAGAAATTTTTTTTTCACCATAACTTTCCTAAAAATCAAGTGATTTCCAAAAATAATGACATTTTGTTTATGTTTTGACACCCATAGTCATTCTACATTTCAATAATTGCAATATGAACATTTTGAAAATTTGGAAATTTTTAGAATTTGTGTAAGGGTCCCCCCTTATCATTTTTCAGAAATTTTTTTTTCACCATAACTTTCCTAAAAATCAAGCGATTTCCAAAAATAATGACATTTTGTTTATGTTTTGACACCCATAGTCATTCTACATTTCAATAATTGCAATATGAACATTTTGAAAATTTGGAAATTTTTAGAATTTGTGTAAGGGTCCCCCCCTTATCATTTTTCAGAAATTTTTTTTCACCATAACTTTCCTAAAAATCAAGTGATTTCCAAAAATAATGACATTTTGTTTATGTTTTGACACCCATAGTCATTCTACATTTCAATAATTGCAATATGAACATTTTGAAAATTTGGAAATTTTTAGAATTTGTGTAAGGGTCCCCCCCTTATCATTTTTCAGAAATTTTTTTTCACCATAACTTTCCTAAAAATCAAGTGATTTCCAAAAATAATGACATTTTGTTTATGTTTTGACACCCATAGTCATTCTACATTTCAATAATTGCAATATGAACATTTTGAAAATTTGGAAATTTTTAGAATTTGTGTAAGGGTCCCCCCCTTATCATTTTTCAGAAATTTTTTTTTCACCATAACTTTCCTAAAAATCAAGTGATTTCCAAAAATAATGACATTTTGTTTATGTTTTGACACCCATAGTCATTCTACATTTCAATAATTGCAATATGAACATTTTGAAAATTTGGAAATTTTTAGAATTTGTGTAAGGGTCCCCCCTTATCATTTTTCAGAAATTTTTTTTTCACCATAACTTTCCTAAAAATCAAGCGATTTCCAAAAATAATGACATTTTGTTTATGTTTTGACACCCATAGTCATTCTACATTTCAATAATTGCAATATGAACATTTTGAAAATTTGGAAATTTTTAGAATTTGTGTAAGGGTCCCCCCCTTATCATTTTTCAGAAATTTTTTTTCACCATAACTTTCCTAAAAATCAAGTGATTTCCAAAAATAATGACATTTTGTTTATGTTTTGACACCCATAGTCATTCTACATTTCAATAATTGCAATATGAACATTTTGAAAATTTGGAAATTTTTAGAATTTGTGTAAGGGTCCCCCCTTATCATTTTTCAGAAATTTTTTTTCACCATAACTTTCCTAAAAATCAAGTGATTTCCAAAAATAATGACATTTTGTTTATGTTTTGACACCCATAGTCATTCTACATTTCAATAATTGCAATATGAACATTTTGAAAATTTGGAAATTTTTAGAATTTGTGTAAGGGTCCCCCCTTATCATTTTTCAGAAATTTTTTTTTCACCATAACTTTCCTAAAAATCAAGCGATTTCCAAAAATAATGACATTTTGTTTATGTTTTGACACCCATAGTCATTCTACATTTCAATAATTGCAATATGAACATTTTGAAAATTTGGAAATTTTTAGAATTTGTGTAAGGGTCCCCCCTTATCATTTTTCAGAAATTTTTTTTTCACCATAACTTTCCTAAAAATCAAGTGATTTCCAAAAATAATGACATTTTGTTTATGTTTTGACACCCATAGTCATTCTACATTTCAATAATTGCAATATGAACATTTTGAAAATTTGGAAATTTTTGGAATTTGTGTAAGGGTCCCCCCTTATCATTTTTCAGAAATTTTTTTTTCACCATAACTTTCCTAAAAATCAAGTGATTTCCAAAAATAATGACATTTTGTTTATGTTTTGACACCCATAGTCATTCTACATTTCAATAATTGCAATATGAACATTTTGAAAATTTGGAAATTTTTAGAATTTGTGTAAGGGTCCCCCCTTATCATTTTTCAGAAATTTTTTTTCACCATAACTTTCCTAAAAATCAAGTGATTTCCAAAAATAATGACATTTTGTTTATGTTTTGATACCCATAGTCATTCTACATTTCAATAATTGCAATATGAACATTTTGAAAATTTGGAAATTTTTAGAATTTGTGTAAGGGTCCCCCCTTATCATTTTTCAGAAATTTTTTTTCACCATAACTTTCCTAAAAATCAAGTGATTTCCAAAAATAATGACATTTTGTTTATGTTTTGACACCCATAGTCATTCTACATTTCAATAATTGCAATATGAACATTTTGAAAATTTGGAAATTTTTAGAATTTGTGTAAGGGTCCCCCCTTATCATTTTTCAGAAATTTTTTTTTCACCATAACTTTCCTAAAAATCAAGTGATTTCCAAAAATAATGACATTTTGTTTATGTTTTGACACCCATAGTCATTCTACATTTCAATAATTGCAATATGAACATTTTGAAAATTTGGAAATTTTTAGAATTTGTGTAAGGGTCCCCCCTTATCATTTTTCAGAAATTTTTTTTTCACCATAACTTTCCTAAAAATCAAGTGATTTCCAAAAATAATGACATTTTGTTTATGTTTTGACACCCATAGTCATTCTACATTTCAATAATTGCAATATGAACATTTTGAAAATTTGGAAATTTTTAGAATTTGTGTAAGGGTCCCCCCTTATCATTTTTCAGAAATTTTTTTTTCACCATAACTTTCCTAAAAATCAAGTGATTTCCAAAAATAATGACATTTTGTTTATGTTTTGACACCCATAGTCATTCTACATTTCAATAATTGCAATATGAACATTTTGAAAATTTGGAAATTTTTAGAATTTGTGTAAGGGTCCCCCCCTTATCATTTTTCAGAAATTTTTTTTTCACCATAACTTTCCTAAAAATCAAGTGATTTCCAAAAATAATGACATTTTGTTTATGTTTTGACACCCATAGTCATTCTACATTTCAATAATTGCAATATGAACATTTTGAAAATTTGGAAATTTTTAGAATTTGTGTAAGGGTCCCCCCTTATCATTTTTCAGAAATTTTTTTTCACCATAACTTTCCTAAAAATCAAGTGATTTCCAAAAATAATGACATTTTGTTTATGTTTTGACACCCATAGTCATTCTACATTTCAATAATTGCAATATGAACATTTTGAAAATTTGGAAATTTTTAGAATTTGTGTAAGGGTCCCCCCTTATCATTTTTCAGAAATTTTTTTTTCACCATAACTTTCCTAAAAATCAAGTGATTTCCAAAAATAATGACATTTTGTTTATGTTTTGACACCCATAGTCATTCTACATTTCAATAATTGCAATATGAACATTTTGAAAATTTGGAAATTTTTAGAATTTGTGTAAGGGTCCCCCCCTTATCATTTTTCAGAAATTTTTTTTCACCATAACTTTCCTAAAAATCAAGCGATTTCCAAAAATAATGACATTTTGTTTATGTTTTGACACCCATAGTCATTCTACATTTCAATAATTGCAATATGAACATTTTGAAAATTTGGAAATTTTTAGAATTTGTGTAAGGGTCCCCCCCTTATCATTTTTCAGAAATTTTTTTTTCACCATAACTTTCCTAAAAATCAAGTGATTTCCAAAAATAATGACATTTTGTTTATGTTTTGACACCCATAGTCATTCTACATTTCAATAATTGCAATATGAACATTTTGAAAATTTGGAAATTTTTGGAATTTGTGTAAGGGTCCCCCCTTATCATTTTTCAGAAATTTTTTTTTCACCATAACTTTCCTAAAAATCAAGTGATTTCCAAAAATAATGACATTTTGTTTATGTTTTGACACCCATAGTCATTCTACATTTCAATAATTGCAATATGAACATTTTGAAAATTTGGAAATTTTTAGAATTTGTGTAAGGGTCCCCCCTTATCATTTTTCAGAAATTTTTTTTTCACCATAACTTTCCTAAAAATCAAGCGATTTCCAAAAATAATGACATTTTGTTTATGTTTTGATACCCATAGTCATTCTACATTTCAATAATTGCAAAATGAACATTTAAAATTTAAATTTTAGAATTTTTTTTTTTTCCCCCTTTTTTTTTTTTTAAAATTTTTTTACTAAAAATCCAATTGATTTCCAAAAATAATGACATTTTGTTTATGTTTTGACACCCATAGTCATTCTACATTTCAATAATTGCAATATGAACATTTTGAAAATTTGGAAATTTTTAGAATTTGTGTAAGGACCCCCCCTTATCATTTTTCAAAAATTTTTTTTCACCATAACTTTCCTAAAAATCAAGCGATTTCCAAAAATAATGACATTTTGTTTATGTTTTGATACCCATAGTCATTCTACATTTCAATAATTGCAAAATGAACATTTTGAAAATTTGGAAATTTTTGAAATTTGTGTAAGGGTCCCCCCTTATCATTTTTCAGAAATTTTTTTTCACCATAACTTTCCTAAAAATCAAGTGATTTCCAAAAATAATGACATTTTGTTTATGTTTTGACACCCATAGTCATTCTACATTTCAATAATTGCAATATGAACATTTTGAAAATTTGGAATTTTTTAGAACTTGTGTAAGGGTCCCCCCTTATCATTTTTCAGAAATTTTTTTTTCACCATAACTTTCCTAAAAATCAAGTGATTTCCAAAAATAATGACATTTTGTTTATGTTTTGACACCCATAGTCATTCTACATTTCAATAATTGCAATATGAACATTTTGAAAATTTGGAAATTTTTAGAATTTGTGTAAGGGTCCCCCCCTTATCATTTTTCAGAAATTTTTTTTTCACCATAACTTTCCTAAAAATCAAGTGATTTCCAAAAATAATGACATTTTGTTTATGTTTTGACACCCATAGTCATTCTACATTTCAATAATTGCAATATGAACATTTTGAAAATTTGGAAATTTTTAGAATTTGTGTAAGGGTCCCCCCCTTATCATTTTTCAGAAATTTTTTTTTCACCATAACTTTCCTAAAAATCAAGTGATTTCCAAAAATAATGACATTTTGTTTATGTTTTGACACCCATAGTCATTCTACATTTCAATAATTGCAATATGAACATTTTGAAAATTTGGAAATTTTTAGAATTTGTGTAAGGGTCCCCCCTTATCATTTTTCAGAAATTTTTTTTTCACCATAACTTTCCTAAAAATCAAGTGATTTCCAAAAATAATGACATTTTGTTTATGTTTTGACACCCATAGTCATTCTACATTTCAATAATTGCAATATGAACATTTTGAAAATTTGGAAATTTTTAGAATTTGTGTAAGGGTCCCCCCCTTATCATTTTTCAGAAATTTTTTTTCACCATAACTTTCCTAAAAATCAAGTGATTTCCAAAAATAATGACATTTTGTTTATGTTTTGACACCCATAGTCATTCTACATTTCAATAATTGCAATATGAACATTTTGAAAATTTGGAAATTTTTAGAATTTGTGTAAGGGTCCCCCCTTATCATTTTTCAGAAATTTTTTTTTCACCATAACTTTCCTAAAAATCAAGTGATTTCCAAAAATAATGACATTTTGTTTATGTTTTGATACCCATAGTCATTCTACATTTCAATAATTGCAATATGAACATTTTGAAAATTTGGAAATTTTTAGAATTTGTGTAAGGGTCCCCCCCTTATCATTTTTCAGAAATTTTTTTTCACCATAACTTTCCTAAAAATCAAGTGATTTCCAAAAATAATGACATTTTGTTTATGTTTTGACACCCATAGTCATTCTACATTTCAATAATTGCAATATGAACATTTTGAAAATTTGGAAATTTTTAGAATTTGTGTAAGGGTCCCCCCTTATCATTTTTCAGAAATTTTTTTTTCACCATAACTTTCCTAAAAATCAAGCGATTTCCAAAAATAATGACATTTTGTTTATGTTTTGACACCCATAGTCATTCTACATTTCAATAATTGCAATATGAACATTTTGAAAATTTGGAAATTTATTAGAATTTGTGTAAGGGTCCCCCCTTATCATTTTTCAGAAATTTTTTTTCACCATAACTTTCCTAAAAATCAAGTGATTTCCAAAAATAATGACATTTTGTTTATGTTTTGACACCCATAGTCATTCTACATTTCAATAATTGCAATATGAACATTTTGAAAATTTGGAAATTTTTAGAATTTGTGTAAGGGTCCCCCCTTATCATTTTTCAGAAATTTTTTTTTCACCATAACTTTCCTAAAAATCAAGTGATTTCCAAAAATAATGACATTTTGTTTATGTTTTGATACCCATAGTCATTCTACATTTCAATAATTGCAATATGAACATTTTGAAAATTTGGAAATTTTTAGAATTTGTGTAAGGGTCCCCCCCTTATCATTTTTCAGAAATTTTTTTTTCACCATAACTTTCCTAAAAATCAAGTGATTTCCAAAAATAATGACATTTTGTTTATGTTTTGACACCCATAGTCATTCTACATTTCAATAATTGCAATATGAACATTTTGAAAATTTGGAAATTTTTAGAATTTGTGTAAGGGTCCCCCCTTATCATTTTTCAGAAATTTTTTTTCACCATAACTTTCCTAAAAATCAAGTGATTTCCAAAAATAATGACATTTTGTTTATGTTTTGACACCCATAGTCATTCTACATTTCAATAATTGCAATATGAACATTTTGAAAATTTGGAAATTTTTAGAATTTGTGTAAGGGTCCCCCCTTATCATTTTTCAGAAATTTTTTTTTCACCATAACTTTCCTAAAAATCAAGTGATTTCCAAAAATAATGACATTTTGTTTATGTTTTGACACCCATAGTCATTCTACATTTCAATAATTGCAATATGAACATTTTGAAAATTTGGAAATTTTTAGAATTTGTGTAAGGGTCCCCCTTTATCATTTTTCAGAAATTTTTTTTTCACCATAACTTTCCTAAAAATCAAGTGATTTCCAAAAATAATGACATTTTGTTTATGTTTTGACACCCATAGTCATTCTACATTTCAATAATTGCAATATGAACATTTTGAAAATTTGGAAATTTTTAGAATTTGTGTAAGGGTCCCCCCCTTATCATTTTTCAGAAATTTTTTTTCACCATAACTTTCCTAAAAATCAAGTGATTTCCAAAAATAATGACATTTTGTTTATGTTTTGACACCCATAGTCATTCTACATTTCAATAATTGCAATATGAACATTTTGAAAATTTGGAAATTTTTAGAATTTGTGTAAGGGTCCCCCTTATCATTTTTCAGAAATTTTTTTTCACCATAACTTTCCTAAAAATCAAGTGATTTCCAAAAATAATGACATTTTGTTTATGTTTTGACACCCATAGTCATTCTACATTTCAATAATTGCAATATGAACATTTTGAAAATTTGGAAATTTTTAGAATTTGTGTAAGGGTCCCCCCCTTATCATTTTTCAGAAATTTTTTTTTCACCATAACTTTCCTAAAAATCAAGTGATTTCCAAAAATAATGACATTTTGTTTATGTTTTGACACCCATAGTCATTCTACATTTCAATAATTGCAATATGAACATTTTGAAAATTTGGAAATTTTTAGAATTTGTGTAAGGGTCCCCCCTTATCATTTTTCAGAAATTTTTTTTTCACCATAACTTTCCTAAAAATCAAGTGATTTCCAAAAATAATGACATTTTGTTTATGTTTTGACACCCATAGTCATTCTACATTTCAATAATTGCAATATGAACATTTTGAAAATTTGGAAATTTTTGAAATTTGTGTAAGGGTCCCCCCTTATCATTTTTCAGAAATTTTTTTTTCACCATAACTTTCCTAAAAATCAAGTGATTTCCAAAAATAATGACATTTTGTTTATGTTTTGACACCCATAGTCATTCTACATTTCAATAATTGCAATATGAACATTTTGAAAATTTGGAAATTTTTAGAATTTGTGTAAGGGTCCCCCCTTATCATTTTTCAGAAATTTTTTTTACCATAACTTCCCTAAAAATCAAGTGATTTCCAAAAATAATGACATTTTGTTTATGTTTTGACACCCATAGTCATTCTACATTTCAATAATTGCAATATGAACATTTTGAAAATTTGGAAATTTTTAGAATTTGTGTAAGGGTCCCCCCTTATCATTTTTCAGAAATTTTTTTTTCACCATAACTTTCCTAAAAATCAAGTGATTTCCAAAAATAATGACATTTTGTTTATGTTTTGACACCCATAGTCATTCTACATTTCAATAATTGCAATATGAACATTTTGAAAATTTGGAAATTTTTAGAATTTGTGTAAGGGTCCCCCCCTTATCATTTTTCAGAAATTTTTTTTCACCATAACTTTCCTAAAAATCAAGTGATTTCCAAAAATAATGACATTTTGTTTATGTTTTGACACCCATAGTCATTCTACATTTCAATAATTGCAATATGAACATTTTGAAAATTTGGAAATTTTTAGAATTTGTGTAAGGGTCCCCCCCTTATCATTTTTCAGAAATTTTTTTTTCACCATAACTTTCCTAAAAATCAAGTGATTTCCAAAAATAATGACATTTTGTTTATGTTTTGACACCCATAGTCATTCTACATTTCAATAATTGCAATATGAACATTTTGAAAATTTGGAAATTTTTAGAATTTGTGTAAGGGTCCCCCCTTATCATTTTTCAGAAATTTTTTTTCACCATAACTTTCCTAAAAATCAAGTGATTTCCAAAAAAATGACATTTTGTTTATGTTTTGACACCCATAGTCATTCTACATTTCAATAATTGCAATATGAACATTTTGAAAATTTGGAAATTTTTAGAATTTGTGTAAGGGTCCCCCCTTATCATTTTTCAGAAATTTTTTTTCACCATAACTTTCCTAAAAATCAAGTGATTTCCAAAAATAATGACATTTTGTTTATGTTTTGACACCCATAGTCATTCTACATTTCAATAATTGCAATATGAACATTTTGAAAATTTGGAAATTTTTAGAATTTGTGTAAGGGTCCCCCTTTATCATTTTTCAGAAATTTTTTTTTCACCATAACTTTCCTAAAAATCAAGTGATTTCCAAAAATAATGACATTTTGTTTATGTTTTGACACCCATAGTCATTCTACATTTCAATAATTGCAATATGAACATTTTGAAAATTTGGAAATTTTTAGAATTTGTGTAAGGGTCCCCCCCTTATCATTTTTCAGAAATTTTTTTTTTCACCATAACTTTCCTAAAAATCAAGTGATTTCCAAAAATAATGACATTTTGTTTATGTTTTGACACCCATAGTCATTCTACATTTCAATAATTGCAATATGAACATTTTGAAAATTTGGAAATTTTTAGAATTTGTGTAAGGGTCCCCCCTTATCATTTTTCAGAAATTTTTTTTTCACCATAACTTTCCTAAAAATCAAGTGATTTCCAAAATAATGAACATTTTGTTTATGTTTTTGATACCCATAGTCATTCTACATTTCAATAATTGCAATATGAACATTTTGAAAATTTGGAAATTTTTGGAATTTGTGTAAGGGTCTCCCCTTATCATTTTTCAGAAATTTTTTTTTTCACCATAACTTTCCTAAAAATCAAGTGATTTCCAAAAATAATGACATTTTGTTTATGTTTTGATACCCATAGTCATTCTACATTTCAATAATTGCAATATGAACATTTTGAAAATTTGGAAATTTTTAGAATTTGTGTAAGGGTCCCCCTTATCATTTTTCAGAAATTTTTTTTCACCATAACTTTCCTAAAAATCATAACCAATTCAAAAATGACATTTTGTTTATGTTTTGACACCCATAGTCATTCTACATTTCAATAATTGCAATATGAACATTTTGAAAATTTGAAATTTTTAGAATTTGTGTAAGGGTCCCCCGTTATCATTTTTCAGAAATTTTTTTTTCACCATAACTTTCCTAAAAATCAAGTGATTTCCAAAAATATTGACATTTTGTTTATGTTTTGACACCCATGTCATTCTACATTTCAATAATTGCAATATGAACATTTTGAAAATTTGGAAATTTTTAGAATTGTGTAAGGGTCCCCCCTTATCATTTTTCAGAAATTTTTTTTTCACCATAACTTTCCTAAAAATCAAGTGATTTCCAAAAATAATGACATTTTGTTTATGTTTTGACACCCATAGTCATTCTACATTTCAATAATTGCAATATGAACATTTTGAAAATTTGGAAATTTTTGAGAATTTGTGTAAGGGTCCCCCCTTTATCATTTTTCAGAAATTTTTTT
>JAECXD010000566.1:0-28735 GCA_018151445.1 Zaprionus inermis | reverse complement strand
TGTTTATGTCGGTCATTTCCAATGTTAGTTCCCGAGATCAACTCCATCAGCGGGCAATTTTTACACGCTACTCGTAATGTATAAGAGTATTATAGCTTTGTGATAGGCGGAAGGAGACATCTCCGATCCCATAAAGTATATATATTCTGAATCAGCCTGAACAGCCGCGTCGATATAGCCATTTCCATCTGACCGTCTGACCGTCTGTACGTCTGTCTGTCCGTCCGTGTAAATGTGATACGAAGCACCCTGCGGGAAATATGTTCGGAAAACTTTAGTTTTCGGTCAAATCGGACCCCAAGATCATCAACTAGAGTAATTTCTTCTAAGACACAACCACAAAGAGTGTAGGAAACGTACTTTGGACTGGCTCGATAGAATGTCATCAGCTTGCATTTGGTGCTGTTCAGGTTTAAGAAATTTGCACAACACCAGGAATGAAAACTATTTATGTCGGCTTGTAAGTAAGAGTGGCAGTAGTCATCTTTAAATTGATAACAAAGCTTTTCATCGTCCGCATACATCATAGTACGGGACCAAAGGTGAAAAAAAAGAAAAAAGAGGGATGCCTAAGCTGAGGAACGCCAGATGTGGCATGAAGAAGGTGTGAAAATACATTTTTAAAGAGAACTCTTTGGGTTCTGCCATTTAAAATACCCTTTCATCCAATTAAAAAATTTTGGTGTGGGAAAACCCAGGGGGTGAGTTTATGTGCAAGAAGGTGTAACGATCAACTCCCCAGACCCTGTCAAATTATCAGCCGGCTAAGCTCAGGGAAAATGGGGGGGGTTTTGTGTGCAGGTTTTCGGTTATCGATGTTACTAGAAAATATCGACAGGTTATAGGACTGCCGGGAAGAGGAGTGACAAGAAATGGGAAGGCCAAAATAAACGGACGGACTACCCCTAACGAACGATCTAGTCGGAGAGCTAGATGTAATGCTCTCCTTCTTCACCCACCCAACCATGTACTATCGATATCGGAATACCGATACTACCCATGTTGCTGTTATGCTACCGCCTTTAGTGCCTCAAAAAACTAGATTTACTCCATATTAAGTTTCTTTAATTTTACTTATAATTAACATTTATTGTGCATGCGGCTTCGTGCTGCATGATAATTTAAAAGAAAACGAGCTTTACTTCCCTAACATTCTATCCTTTTTGATTATTCCTTCTTATTTTCTTTTCTCTTTAAATAATTTCTATATTTGTAATTTGGGTCGATAAGTTATATGTATGTAAGAGAGATGAGCAAAACACGACTAGCGATAGTTGGGCGATAGTTTGTACGTGTATAATATAATCGGTTTGTTTTGTTATTGTTATCGACTCACCCGTGATCCGTTGGGGCCCAGACGAAACAGCTGAGGAAAAATAATAATGTCACAATAACAACACCAAGAATACTCTCACACCAAATCAAACCTTCTGTCCTATTACTCAATACCTGTTTTATTTACTTTCCTCAATTTGGCTGATTTTTATTTACGTTACAAAGTTTTTTTTGTTTTTTGTGTGTATGCGAATGATGTATGAAAATGAAAATGAAAATGAAAATGAAAATGAAAATGAAAATGAAAATGAAAATGAAAATGAAAATGAAAATGAACAAAAAGGTGATAAAAAAAGAAATTGAAATCAAAAAGGATTAACAAATTAATTGAAATGAAAACGAAAAATAATAAAAATTAAAATTAATCAAATAATAATTTTGAAACTAAAAGGTAAATAAAGAAAATGAATAAATGAATGAATTAAAATAAATGTACAAATATGAGTGCGAATTGGGTATGCGCACTGTACATATGCGAGTGTGCGTCTAGAGCACGTGTGTGTACATATACATGAATGTGTTTGTGTGTGTGTGAAACTTGAGAGTGTATGTTTAACAATGTGAGTGTTTGTGTGTTTGATGTAAAAATTAAAAATGTTGGTGTCCTTCCCGTCGTCTGTTCGCACAGTTCGTCTCACTCCTGCTAGCACCAGCTAGGTTAGGGGAACCAATAGGGCCAAGGAATATCCACCGTAAATTCACTACGCACTCCCGGGTGTCGTGCTCCAGAACCACTAGCCTGCGATGCACAGGGCGACGTGTGGCACAGTATGGTGGGGGGGGCGGTGTGTCTCGAACGCCACACACAGTATAGCGCTCATCTGGACACACGCGGTTCAGTTGTCTCGAATGCCCACAACTGTATAGCGCTGCACGTTGGGATGATCTTTCACTATAATTCACTCCTTTGTCTAGTAGCTTTTAATTTGTTCACTTTTAATTTTTCCTTCGTCGAAATTTTGCAGCGTGCTCCTCCGTTTTCGATCAGCGAAAAGAAAAAAGGCAGCGTGCTTCTTCGTTTTCAATAAGTGAAAAGAAAAAATATCGAGCACGATAGTTGGCCCATGCAATCGATATTTTTCCCACTCCGCTTCCCAACTCTGATCGTAGATCATCCGATTTGGAGTTGCCAGACCGGTCGACTATCGGTGCGGGTGTGGTGAAAACCATTGTGCAAATTCAAATTCAAATTCAAATTTGAATTCCTGAACTTCGAAACGAGTATGTAGGCAAATCGCTCACCAAATAAAAATGTACCAAAAACAAAAATAATACACGGGCCTCACAAAAGGAATGATTTACTGAGTCAAAAGCCTTACTGAAATCAGTGTATATAACATCAGTTTGAATATTTTCCTGAAAACCTTTTATAACAAAGGATGTCAGCTCAAGTAAGTTTGTCGTAGTTGAGCGACGTTTTACAAATCCGTGCTGAGAAGGCGATATGACGGATCTACAGAAATGTTGCAAGTGAGGGGTTAAAGCATTCTCGAAGAATTTAGGTATAGCCGACAATTTAGAGATACCTCTATAATTGCTTGCTTCAGACTTACTGCCCTTCTTAAACAAGGGAATGATAAAAGATTCCTTCCAAATGGAAGGAAAGTATTAAGTATCTAAGGACAGCGAAAACAGTTTGAGCAATGGCTTACTTAGGGAGTTGGCACAGAACCGAAGTACACAAGCGGGAACACCATCGGGACCTGGTGAAAAAACTGGTTTAACCAAGTGAAGATCCTTAACAAGTGAATTCTCTTTTAAAATAGGGGTGAAGATAGCATTTGAGCAAGGAATATTGTATGGATAAACATGAATCTTTTGTGTAGTAGGCGAATACGTGGTTTGAAAAAACCTAGCAAACATATCGGCCATGGCTTGGTCGGTATCTGCAGTGGTATTTTCAAATGACAACTTTGAGGGAAAAACAGAAGATTTACGCTTCATATTAAGAAAACTATAAAACTGTTTAGGGTTCTCAAGGAACTGAGACCTACAACGAGCTAGATAGTTTTTATAACATTTCGCGTTAAGGACCGAGAAATTTAATCGTTCAGCTAAAAAAACGAGAAAAAGCTAAACTGCAATTATTCATTTTATATTTTTTAAATAAACTAGATTTTAAATTTTTAAGGAAAGACAGCTCTTTTGTAAACCATGGCGGCTTACTCGAGCATGTCTGATAGAAACGCGGTACACAAATATCAAAAAAAGAGTCAATGGTCTTATAAAATATGCTTACCGCTACTGAAATATCAGTTGTCCAGTTGCAGTTGGAAATTAAAAGTTCAATAATACAAAGTCTGCTTTTCTAAAGCAGCATTTACACAGTTTTTCATATTTAACAAAACTATTGCCTATTACTATATACTATTGAAAAAGTTGCGATGATATGGCGGAGTTTACTGCAATCAGAACTCCCCCAACACGTCGGCCAGGTCGATCAAGCCTGTAGGTTGTATACTTACTTGGTAAAACTTCGGTGCTTAAAATATCCGGTTTTAACCAAGTTTCAGTAAACACTTAAACACTGTTTAGGAATAGATTAGCTAAATTAAAAATTAATTAAAAATAATAAATTAAAAAATTAAATAAATATATAATCCTCTAACATTTTGGTGTGTAAGAAGAAAAGTAGCACTTAGTTTATTGCGTTTTGTTTTTGAGTCGACGTTTCTGGGATTGGCAGTGAAAGAACAATCGGTTTCCGATTCATTATCTTCTTCGCCTCAAACTCTTTAACTATTACATGTTCTGGCCAAAAAGTTGGAGAACATATAATGAGTCAGCATGAACAGCCGAGTCGATATAGCCAAGACCGTCTGTCCGTCTGTCTGTCTGTCTGTCCGTCTGTCTGTCTGTCCGTATGAAAACCTAAATCCGTATGATAATCTAGATCTCAGCTATTATATATATTTGGTAGCTCTAGCTCCTAAATATGGGGATAATTGTGTGAATTCTGCACGCAGATCAAGTTCATTTTGGATTTTTGCCAAGCCTCCATCTGCCCCTATAAATAAAAAAAAAATCGATTGAAGCTGAAAATAAAGCTCTACAGCAATCATTTCTTTTGCATGTAATAAAAAGAACCCAGCGGGCGATTTGCGAAAGTTTCAATAAGATCGGCTGATAAATAAGGAAGATATTCAGAATATATTAGTGCCTTGAAACCATGTAATTGTGTCGGTCATTTCCAATGTTAGTTCCCGAGTTCAACTCCATCAGCAGGCAATTTTTACCCGCTACTCGTAGAGTAGAAGGGTATTTTAGCTTTGTTCCAACCAAAAATGTTTGTAGCAGGCAGACAGAGAAATCATCGACACCATAAAGTATATATATTCTGAATCAGCATGAACAACCGAATTGATATAGCCAAGTCCGTCTGACTGTCTATCTGTTTGTCCGTCGTTTGGTAACAAAGATGTCAGCTATTATAATTTCTAGATCTACCACATTAGTGGATAATTAATAATTATAAATAATTAAATAATGTGAATTCTGCACGTAGATCAAGTTTATTTTTGATTTTTGCCACGCCTCCATACGCCCCCATAAATAGAAAAAAATCGATTGTGGCTGGAAATATAGATCTTCCAAATTTGAGGACAATATGTGTAAGCTCTGCATGCTGATCAAGTTAATTTTATTTTTGTCACGCTTCCATCCGTCCCCATAAATCGTAAAAAAATCGATTGTAGCTGGAAATATAGCTCTACAGCAATCATTTCTTATACATGTGATAAAAAGCATACTGCTTTTTGCGAAAGTTTCAATTAGATCGACTGATAAAAAAGAAAGATATTCAGCAAATAGTAATGCCTTGTGACCATGGGCTTATGTCGGTTTTTTCTAAAGTTATTTCCCGAAATCAACTCCACCAGCATCCAATTTTTATACCCGCTACTCGTAGAGTAGAAGGGTATTTTAGCTTTGTGCCAACCAAAAATATTTGTAGCAGGCAGACGGAGATTTCTCCGACCCCATAATGTATATGTCGGGGATTGAGTAGATCTAACGTATTATTTTTGAATGTAACCGAAGCTATGTTAATATTACGTTATGTTATGAATAAACAGCGAGCGTTCTGTTAATAAAAATGCATCATTTGTGTGTGTATTCAAATAAGCATAGCGCCTGTTGTTGTTGTGTAGAGTTTCGTGGAAAGGATGATGAAATAATTGAGTGAAGTTGATCAATAGAGGAAAAGCATATAGAGAAGCGACGCTCAAGTAGTTATTCTGTTGAGAACGAACATGCGAACAACAAGCAGGCGATTTGCTGTGCTTTAAAACATGGACGCCGAAGAAAAAGAAAACATGCGTGCTGTTTCTCTGTAGACCTCTCGAGCGATCAGTGGCGTGCATTATTGGAATCTCAAAGCAAAATTTTGATGGAGCTAATTAAATCCATGCAGACTTCCAAAATGAAGACGCAACCGTGACGCTACCGAAGTTTAACCCAGACACTGCAAATGCAGATGAAGCTGCATGGCGTAAAACTGTCGATATAATCATGGCAGAAAATATGTTGGAAGGAAGCGCTTTGGTTATGGCACTAAGCAACTCATTAGAAGGAGGAGGATCCCAATGGTTTTCCCAGATTGGCTACGGTGGAATAAAGTGGCCAGAATTCAGAGAATTGTTTACACAACGATATGATAGTGTAAAGACGCCGGTAGCCATTTTGTTAAACATGTATAACAGTGGCCCAAGAGCAAATGAGTGTTTGTCTGTGTATGCAAGTAACGGCATTGCTCTTGAAGTGGAAAGAAATGAGCGATGAAGAAATTGCTGTATCGGTCGTGTTGGCACATGCAGCTCAAATAGACCACCGATTGCAGCGTATATTATTAACAACAAATATCCAGGCACGAAGTGAATTGGAACAACAACTGCGTGCCTTTGTGGTAAACGTGATAAACGCAATGACCAAAAGTCACCAGACCTTGCTAGTGCTCCAGAACGTAAGAAGCAGAAATTGTCATCGCGCATGAAGTGTCACTATTGTAACAAACCTGGCCATAAGATCGCAGAGTGCCGAATCAGAACGGCTGAAGAGACCAAGGTGGCGAAGAGTAACCCTACACACAGCAACTCTACTCCAAAGAGGGACATGTCAACCATAAAGTGCTACAAGTGTGGACAGCTCGGGCATATTGCAACAAGATGCACAACATCGACAAGCCAGGCTGAGAAACGAGTGGATATGTGCGCCGTTGTCGATCCTAGAGGAAATTTGTACCAAATGGGTGAGCCCGTTCCATACTTTTTTTATTCGGGTGCTGAATGTTCCCTATTGAAAGAAAAATTAGCAGATAAGTTCATGGGAAAAAGAATTGATAATACTGTACTCATAAGTGGCATATGTGAAGTCTCAGTGACAAGCACAATGCAAATTCTAACTACCGTAAAGATTTGTAATTTTTCCTTAGAAATTCTGTTCCATGAAGTCATGGACAAATATTTGAAATACGATGTCTTGATTGGCCGTGAGATTTTAGGTCAAGGTTTTGGTGTGACTATAAGTGCCAACGAATTTGTTTTGTATAAAATTAATACTGTCAATACACTGTCTAGCATTACGAATATGAATTATATGGATTCTATAAATAGGGATAGTAATTAGAGTCAAACTGACAAAGCTGAACTTGCAGAAATATTAAAATCCTATGCGTCAAAATTTATAAATGGTATACCAAATAGCCGAGTTACCACAGGTGAATTAGATATCCGTCTCATTGATGCCAATAAAACCGTAATGAGGCGCCCGTATAGGCTGAGTAATGATGAAAAGTTGTTGGTGAGAAGTAAAATTCAGGAACTTTTAGCCTCAAAGTTTATACGCCCAAGCTGCTCCCCGTTTGCGAGCCCAATGTTGTTAGTGAAGAAAAAGGATGGCAGTGATCGTTTGTGCATTGATTACCGTGAATTAAATTCAAATACAATTTCCGATAAGTATCCTTTGCCCTTGATATCAGATCAAATTGATAGACTAAGTGGAAGCAAGTATTTTACTAGCCTCAATATGGCGAGCGGTTTCTATCAGATACCAATAAAGTCAGAATCGATAGAACGCACAGCCTTTGTCACGACCGAAGGACAATATGAGTTTGTAGCAATGCCCTTTGGCTTGAACTAAACTCCCCAATGTCGCTAAGGTAACTGAAGTTCGTGTAGAGTTGGCTGACATAACTGATAACTGGTTGCTTGCGGAACAGTGTAGAGATGAAGAAATTTCTGAACAAAAACGAACTGCAACACGAACTAGCAAAGACATACGAACTAGGGACGGGCATGTTGCATAGGAAAATACAGAGAAATGGCCGAAATAGGTGCCTGCCAGAAATACCACGCGCATTCAGGTGGTCAATAATAAACCATGTCCACGAAGCTATAATGCACTTGGGCTGGGAAAAGACCCTGGATAAGGTATACACGCAGTATTGGTTTCAAAATATGTCCATATATGTGAGAAAGTTTGTAGAGAATTGCATCACATGTCCAAGTCAACATCGGGCAAACTCCAAATTGAATTGCACTCCATACCTAAAGTCTCCATACCTTGGCATACAGTGCACATAGACATCAGTGGCAAATTAAGTGGTAAAAATGACATCAAAGAATACGTGATAGTTCAAATAGACGCTTTCACTAAATATGTCCATTTGTATCACGCATTAAGCCTTGACACTAACAGCTGCATTGAGGCATTAAAATCTGCTATGTGCATGTTTGGTGTACCAAGTCGCTTGATAGCTGATCAGGGCCGCAGTTTTAGTAGTAATGAATATAAACAGTTCTGTTCATTTCAAAAAATTGATTTACATATAATTGCAACGGGAGCTATAAGCGCAAACGGCTAGGTTGAACGCGTAATGAGTACTTTGAAGGCCATGTTAACCGCTAAAGAGACGAGTAAGAGATCATGGCAGGAAGCTTTAAAGGAAGTTCAGTTGGCTATGAATTGCACGACTAATCGTGTAACAAAAATGAGTCCTTTAGAACTATTGATTGGTAAGGAAGCTAGACGCTAAGGGGTATGATGCAAATGATAGAAGAAGAAAAGATTGATGTAGAATATGTTAGGGATACGGCCTTGCAAAACATCAAAAGAAATGCTAAATATGATAAGCAAAGATTTGATGCAAATAAAGCTAAGATTGTACGATTCAATGTAGGCGACCATGCCTTGCTCAAGTGTGAAGAACGGCATCAAACAAAGCTAGACCCAAAGTTTAGGGGTCCATTTGTAATAACGCTTGATGGTGATCAATATATGCTGAGATCTTTGACAAGTAAATGAACGTATAAGTACGTCCACGAACAGTTACGGTCGATGCCTGCAGAGGTACGCGCAGACCAAAGCGAGAGATCGCCGACTGAGGCACTCGAGGCAGCTACACCATATGGTTATCTGCGCAGTAACCATGTGGCGGGTGCTATGTGGGTCCAGAGGGACCATGACGCAGGCAGATGCGTGAGAGCGTTGCAAGGAGTGCAGCAAGAGCCTGAGAGTGTGAAATGATAGAGACTTGAAGTGAGAAAGAGAATAATGGTGAAGTAATTGATGAGAGAGACTGAGAAGTGGCAAGAGATGCGTTACTGCTTGATCAAAAAAAAAAAGAAGTCTGAGAACGTAAATTGCAAAAAGCTTGAGCAAGGCACGGGGTGTCGATATGTTTTTTTGATAAAATTGAGTTGATATTAATGAAATATTATGTTAAATTAAAAACTAAAAAGAATGAAGAAAGAAAATATTATGTTAAATGTAAAGAACTATTTTATTGCGACACAACACACGAGGGCGTGTGCATGTCAGAAAGGCCGTGTTGGGGATTGAGTAGATCTAACGTATTATTTTTGAATGTAACCGAAGCTATGTTAATATTACGTTATGTTATGAATAAACAGCGAGCGTTCTGTTAATAAAAATGCATCATTTGTGTGTGCATTCAAATAAGCATAGCGCCTGTTGTTGTTGTGTAGAGTTTCGTGAAGAGGATGATGAAAAAATTGAGTGAAGTTGAGCAATAGAGGAAAAGCATAGAGAGAAGAGACGCTCAATTAGTAAGTCTGTTGAGAACGAACATGCGAACAACAAGCAGGCGACTTGCTGTGCTTTAAAACATGGACGCCGAAGAAAAAGAAAACATGCGTGCTGTTTCTCCGTTAAATATACTTTCTGAATCAGCATGAACAGCCGAGTCTGTCTGTCCGTCTGTCTATCTGTCCGTCTATCTGTCTATCCGTCCGAATAAAAACCTAGATCTCAGCTATTATAAGAGCTAGAGCTACCACATTTGTGGATAATTGATGAATTCTGTACGCAGATCAAGTTTATTTTGGATATTATCCGCCCCTATAAATAGAAAAAAATCGATTGTAGCAGGAATTATAGCTCTAGCAATCATTTCTCATACATGTGATAAAAACCAACCTGCGGGCGTTTTGCGAAAGTTTCAATAAGATCGGCTTATAAATAAGGAAGATATTCAGGAAATAGTAGTGCCTTGTCACCATGTGTTTATGTCGGTTTCAATGTTATTTCCCAAGTTCAACTCCACCAGCATGCAATTTGTATACCCTCTACTCATAGATTAGAAGGGTATTATAGCTTTGTGCTAACCAGAAATGTTTGTAACAGGCAGAAGGAGACACCATAAAGTATATATATTCTGAATCAGCATGAACAACAGAGTTGATATGGTAAAGTCCGTCTGACCGTCTGTCTGTCCGTCCGTCCGTATGAAAACCTAGATCTCAGCTATTATAGGAGCTATAGCTACTAAATTTGAGGACAATATGTGTGAATTCTGCACGCAGATCAAGTTTATTTTGGATTTTTGCCAAGCCCCCATCCGCCCCTATAAATAGAAAAAATCGATTGTAGCTGGAAATATAGCTCTACAGCAATCATTTCTTATGCATGTGATAAAAACCACCCTGCGGGCATTTTGTGAAAGTTTCAATAAGATCAGCTGATAAATAAGGAAGATATTCAGGAAATAGTGGTGCCTTGTAACCATGTTTTTATGTGGGTTTTTTCTAATGTTATTTCCGAGATCACCTTTACCAGCATGCAATTTGTATACCCTCTACTCGTAGATTAGAAGGGTATTATAGCTTTGTGCCAACCAGAAATGTTTGTAACAGGCTGTAACGACCGAAGTCCAGTAACCTCCCCTGCACACCCTGTCTAAATTACAGCCGACTAAGCTCAAGGAAAATGGGCGGGGTTTTGTGTGCAGGTTCGGTTATCGATGTTACTAGAAAATATCGACAGGTTATAGGACTGCTAGAAGAGGGAGTGGCAAGAAATGGGTAGGCCAAAATAAACGGACGGACTACCCCTAACGAACGATCTAGTCGGAGAGCTAGATGTAATGCTCTCCTTCTTCACCCACCCAACCATGTACTATCCATATCGGAATACCGATACTACCCATGTTGCTATTATGCTACCAAATTTACTCCATATTAATTTTCTTTAATGTCACTTATAATTAACATTTATTGTGCATGCGGCTTCGTGCTGCATGATAATTTAAAAAAAAAACATAGCTTACTTCCCTAACATTCTATCCTTTTTGATTATTCTTTCTTATTTTTATACCCTTGCAGAGGGTATATTAATTTTAGCCAGAAGTTTGCAACGCACCTTAGGAGACATCTCCGACCCTATAAAGTATATAAATTCTGAATCAGCATCACCAGAGGAGTCAAAAAATGGATGTCCGTCTGTCCGTCCGTCCGTCCGTCCGTCCGTCTGTTGCAACGCAAACTAGTCTCTCAGTTTTTGAGCTATCTTCATGAAACTTAGCATACAAGCTTCTTATTGCTGTAGGCTGTAAATAAGTCGGAACGAGCCAGATCGGACCGATATATCGTATAGCTGTCATAGAAGCTATCGGCCGATTTTTGTTGTTTTTCAAGATATTGCAACAAGATTTGGCAAATCCTATTCCTATTACGTTCTTAATGTGCTGTCAAAATTGTATCAAAATCGGACCACTATAACATATAGCTGCCATAGGAACAATCTGGTGAAATCAGGGTTTTTGTATGCAAACCTGTTTTGTTTTTGGAAATACCGCACATTATCAATACTTTTTAATGTTATACAGTAACCCGCCCTTAGTTTTTCCATTTAAATATCTCAGACGTTTATATTCTATAGCTGTTATAGGAATACTCAGTCAGTCCGCGTGTCTGTTGCAACTCAAATTAGTCCCCTAGTTATTGAGCTATCTTCATGAAACTTTGCTCATAAGCTTCTTATTTCTGCCCTCTTTAAATAAGTCGGAATGGGCCAGATCGGACTGATATATCGTATAGCTGTCATGGAGCCTACGGCCGATTTTCGTTATATTTCAAGATATAGCTATCAGGCTTATCACATCCAAATCTAAGTGTGTCCCTAATAATAAAGTTCGAAATCGAACTTTTATAACTTATAACGATCAACGATCGGCCTAATGAAGGTTCATGTTGCAATTTTATGGAAACCTGAGTAATATTACATATAGCTGTTAAACAAAAAATCATATAGCTGTTATTCAAACGCATTTTTGAATGAGAACTTTCCAAATTTATTTATATTTTATGACCAACATATCCTTTACAACACAAAGACATTTCCTCATAACATTTTGTGTTAAGTATATAAGAAATCCAGTTATGTACAAAAGCATTAAAAGGTAGAATTATTTTTTTTCGAAGCAGGTGTTTGATTCATAGCCTTAATCATGTAAAAATCTTGACTTCCTGTACTGTTATAATTGTTCAATAAATACCACAGAAACCAGCAGCAATCCAAATATATTTTATATTTTGTATAACTGCAAAGGGTATGAAACCTTCGGCAAGCCGAAGGTAGCCTTGCTTTCTTGTTTTTCTCTTTAAATAATTTCTATATTTGTAATTTTGGTTGATAAGTTATTGGTACGTAAGAGAGATGAGCAAAATACGACTAGCGATAGTTAGGCGATAGTTTGTAAGTGTATAATATAATCGGTTTGTTTTGTTATTGTTATCGACTCACCCGTGATCCGATGGGGCCCCGACGAAACAGCTGAGGAAAAATAATAATGTCACAATAACAACACCAATAATACTCTCACACCAAATCAAATCTTCTGTCCTATCACTCAATCCCTGTTTTATTTACTTTATCATTACTTTTGCTGATCTTTATTTACGTTACAAAATTTTGTTTGTGTGTATGCGGATGATGAATGAAAATGAACAAAAAGGTAATAAAAAAAAAGAAATTGAAATCAAAAAGGATTAACAATTAATTGAAATGAAAACGAAAAATAATAAAAATGAAAATTAATCAAATAATAATTTTGAAACTAATAGCTAAATGAAGAAAATGAATAAATGAATGAATTAATATAAATGTGAAAATATGAATGTGAATTGGGTATGCGTACTGTACGTATGCGAGTGTGTGTCTAGAGCAAGTGTGGCACAGTATGTCGGGGGGCAGGCATGCACTGCCGCCTTCCGAAGAAAAAATAGGCGCTCCCCTGGCCACACGCGGTTGGTTGTGTCTCGAACACCCACAAACAGTATAGCGCTCCTCTGGACACACGCGGTTCAGTTGTGTCTCTAACGCCCACAAACTGTATAGCGCTGCACGTTGAGATGATTTTCTGCTATAATTCACTCATTTTGTATGGTAGATTTTGTTCACTTTTATTTTTTTCCCTCGTTGAAATTTTGCGGCGTGCTTCTCCGTTCTCAATAAGTGAAAAGAAAAAATATCGAGCACGATAGTTGGCCCATGCAATCGATATTATTCCCACTCCACTTCCCAACACTGATCGTAGATCGGCCGATTTGGAGTTGCCAGACCGGTCGATTATCGGTGCGACTCTGGGTGTGGTGAAAACCGTTGTGCAAATTCAAATTCAAATTTGAATTCCTGAATTTCGAAACGAGTATGTAGGCAAATCGCTCATCAAATAAAAATGTAACAAAAACAAACAAAAAAAATAATACACGGGCCTCACACCCTCAAGTTTAATTTCATGCCACTGCTCTGAAATTAAGCTTGAAAAAAAATTGAAGGACCGTGTAGAGTTTCAATCTATAAATGTGGACGAAGTATGAGTGCATGGGACACCTAACCTGGAGTCGAAGTTTAGGTCCATAGGTCTTTAGCATGGAAATATCCCAATTCCTTGCCCGACAAGTCCTCCAAAAGATAAAGGGTGTTGCCCAACCTCCCTTTAACGCGGACTTTCGTGCCTACTGGCGCCAACTTTGCATTGAAATTGGTGGTAGCGTTGCTCAGTGCGAAGTTACGTTTGATCACTACCTGGCAAACTTCAAAGGAGCGTGGTTTGGCCCTTAGGTTATAGCTACGTTGATTCTGCTCGAATCAATCTTCGAGCGAATGAACTGCAGACTATCCGGCCTTGCCACGTTCGCTTCAGCATCTCCAAGCATGCTAAGCTTTCTCAGCAACTGGTAATCCGATCCATGCGGCATCATGTGTTGCCCAAAGACAACCAGATATGGTGACATGCCGATGGACTGATGCAAAGTTTTTCGTAGCGACGAATTGATACTACTAAGGACTACGTCCCGTTCCCTTTGATCACCCTGCACATAAGCTCTCAGAGCCGCATTGATTGAGCGATTCACCCGCTCCGCTGCGTTCGACTGCGGAGCATACGCACCCGTGCAGATGTGACGGACTCCAAACTTTGTCAGGAAGGCCGAGAACTCATGGCTTTTAAATTGAGTGCCATTATCGCTCACGACTACTTCCGGTACCCCAAAGCACGAAAAGATCTCTTCTCCAAGGATGTCTATCACGACCTTGGCCGTGAACTTCTTCACTGCCTTCAGAAAGGAAAACTGGAGAAGTGATCGAGTATAATGAAAATCCGAATGTTTCCCTTTTTTGATCTTGGAAACGGACCAATAAAGTCGATATAAAGACGTTGGAATGGTCGATCGGTTACTACCCGAGCTCCCATGGGTGGTTTTAACGTCACTGTCGGATATTTCGTAGTCCGACAGACCTCGCAGATCCGGATGTAGTCCCTTACCTGCACTACCATGCTTGGCCAGAAAAATCTACGGCGGATCTGCTCGACGCACTTAGCCATGCCGCAATGCGCAGAAGAAGGCTGGTCGTGTGCGGATCTGATAACGCCTTCCCGCAAAGATTCCGGAACTACTAACTTCCAAACGTCGTCCATACCAATGTCGCCTCCAGGAAACTCCGTGCGATGGTATATATAATCGTCTACTACTTGAAAATCGGGAAACTTAGTGGACCGAACATTCTCCCCCAACCGTCGGTACTCCTCTGGCTGGAATGCTTCCGAGTTGAGGTCGATTTCGCTAAGGACGTGTTTAATATACAAATCTCTGCTTCCTCAAACGAACGGGATAGCGCATCCGCAACCACATTCTCACTCCCCTTGCGGTGCTCAATCTCGAACGAGAAACCTTGTAGCTTGATCGCCCATCGAGTCAGTCTGCCGCTAAGATCTGGCTGGTTCATCAGCCAGCGCAAGCTTGCATGGTGTGTCACCACCTTGAACGGATGACCCTCGATGTACATGCGGAATTTTTTTATGGCCAGAACTACCGCCAAGCACTCGAGTTTGGTCACTGTATAGTTGCGTTGAGCCTTATTCAGCTTCTTGGACATGTAAGCAATGGGTCGCTCACAGCCAGACTCGTCGCACTGCGCCAAGACCGCTCCGACACCATGCAAGGATGCGTCGCACTGGAGAACAAAAGGTTTCTCGTAGTTCGGATGAACTAGGGGTGCACAAGCACCCCTTTATCTTGATAAAAGCCTCGGCCTGAGCTCGGTCATTCCACTGGAATGCGTTGCCTTTCAGAAGCTCCGTTAAGGCGAAAATAACGTCCGAATAATTCGGAATGAACCGCTGATACCAGCCAGATATTCCTAAAAATCTGCGAAGCTGCTTCTGCGTCTTCGGAACAGGAAATTCCTCGACCGCGCGAATCTTGCCCGGATTAACCTGAAGCGTTCCCTCGCCGACTATGAATCCAAGGTAATCCACCTTCCTGAGATAAAACTGACTCTTCTGGACGTTGATGGTCAGTCCAGCCTTACGCAGCTGAGTTGCGACCTCCGTCAAATAGATGAGGTGTTCCTCAAAACTGGAAGAAAGCACCAGAAGATCATCCAAGTAGACTAAGACGTGCGACTTCAACTGGTAAGGAATCACAATGTCCATCAGGCGACTCATCGTTTAAGGAGCGTTAGTCAATCCGAAAGGCATGCGCTTAAATTGGTACAATGGCCTATTGGGTCCCGTACTTCGTGCGGGAGTCCTGATCCAAACAGATCTGCCAAAATGCATCCTTTAGATCTATCTTGGAGATGCAGTGTACTGGAGGGAGCCTGCTAAGGAACCCATCCATGATTGGAATAGGATACGCATCTCTCACAGTCACTGCGTTCAGCTTCCGTGCATCTAAACAAAACCTCACCTTGCCAGGTTTTATATGCAAGGTGACTGGAGAGGACCATGGAGAACTAGGAGCCTCTTCGATCACGTCCATAGCCAGCATTCTATCGATCTCCGCGCACAGGAGACTCTCCTTAGCCGGAGACAAGGGGTAAAACCTTTGCTTTACTGGCTTTACGGCTGCTGTATCGATAGTATGCTGGATGAGTGTCGTCAGTCCTAGGCCATTCCTCTCGAAGGATAGAAATAAGGTAATTACGCCATCAAGCTGTGATTTTTGGACGTGAGTCAAATCTAGCTGAGGCGAATCGGGATCAGATTGGCAGAAGACTTCATTTATGGAAGCTGGAACGATGGAGATGTTAAATCGTTTCCAGAAGTCCATCCCACAAATGAGCTCCTGTCTAATGGTTGGAACAATCAATAATTCGAAATCGGTTGTCACCGAGTGATACGTCAGGGGAACAGCAATCAACCCAATTATCTCCTGCGTCTGCCCATCCGCCGTGTGCACGATGTTCTTCGTCTTGCCGAACACACATCCCTTCTCAACTAACTTCTGTGCCAACTTGCCACCGATAACGCTCTTGTTAGCACCGCTATCAAGGAGTGCCAAGTGATCCTCACCGAAGACGTTGGGTGAAACCGCTTTGATGGACGATAGAGGAGATAGTATACCGTTTCAAGCCCCGTATGCGTCGCCAAAATTCACGCATACGGGTTGCAGACCTAGATCTACTTGAAACGGTAGCATCGACTTTAAAAATCTCAGCTCTTCGCTTCATATACTCGCGTAGACGCATGTGATACGGTTTAAAATGCTGTGGAATTGTCAAATCCGGTATTTTGGTCATGTCTAGTGAAATAGAAATTCTGGTAGGATAAGCGCTGCAGGTTCCGAGATTATCGTCGGATGTCGCCTCCCGGAAGTCTGCGAGCATCCTGGGTCTGGTTTTCTGACTTGGCCTTGCACTTGTCACAATTCGGCTTATATACGTCGACAGCCCCACATCCGTAGTAAAAGATGCGTCTTGGCTGAAGACAATCCTGATAGCAATGCCCTACCTCTTCGCAATTCCAGCATTTTGAATTGTCGAATGTGCGAACGGCGCATATTTACGCTTCCGATGCCTCTTTCGACTCTGGCTCGGAATCCTCTTCCACCTGAAGAGAATTCACGAAGCTCCGCCTACCGGCTGAGCGATATTGGGGTCGAATGGTTCGGAAGAACTCCTCATGTTGTCACTCCTGTGACATTCCCTACGCAAACTGGCCAAATCCGCAGTTTCGACATGCAACAGCTCATGTTGCAGCTCCGAACGCAAACCGTGGCGAACCTCAACTGCTTTCCGACATAGGTTCTCGGAGTAAAGTATATATATTCTGAATCAGCATGAAGTTGAGTTGATATAGCCAAGTCCGTCTGTCTGTCCGTCCGTCCGTATGAAAACCTAGATCTCAGCTATTATAAGAGATAGAGCTACCACGTATAAATAATAATTATAAATAAGTAAATAATGTGAATTCTGCACATAGATCAAGTTTATTTTTGATTTTTGGCACGCCTCCATACGCCACCATAAATAGAAAAAAAAATCGATTGTAGCTGGAAATATAGCCGTACAGCAATAATTTCTTATAAATGTGATAAAATCCACCATGCGGGAGTTAGGCGGAAGTTTCAACAAGATCAGCTGATAAATATGAAAGATATTCAGGAAATAGTAGTGCCTTGTGACCATGTGTTTATGTCGGTTTTTTCTAATGTTATTTCCTGGGTTCAACTCCACCAGAATGCAATTTGTATACCCGCTACACGTAGAGTAGAAGGGTATTATAGCTTTGTACGAACAAAAAATGTTTGTAAAAGGCAGAAGGAGAAATCTCTGACCCCATAAATTATATATATTCTGAATCAGCATGAACAGCCGTCTGACCGTCTGTCCGTCTGTCTGTCTGTCCGTCCGTATGAGAACCCAGATCTCAGCTATTATAATAGCTAGACCTACAAAATTTGAGGACAATATGTGTAAACTCTGCACGCTGATCAAGTTAATTTTATTTTTGTCACGCTTCCATCCGTCCCCATAAATCGAAAAAAAATCGATTGTAGCTGGAATTATAGCTCTACAGCAATCATTTCTTATACATGTGATAAAAAGCATACTTATCACCTTTTGCGAAAGTTTCAATTAGATCGACTGATCAAAAAGTAAGATATTCAGGAAATATTAATGCCTTGTGACCATGTACTTATGTCGGTTTTTTCTAATGTTATTTCCCGACATCAACTCCACCAGCATGCAATTTTTATAAATTATACATATTGTGAATCAGCATGAACAGCCGCGTCGATATAGCAATATCCTTCCGTTCGTCTGACCGTCTGTCCGTTTGTACGTCTGTCTGTCCGTCCATATGAAAACCTAGAGATCAGCTATTATAAGAGCTAGCTCTGCCAAATTTGGAGACAAAATGATTTAATACTACACGCAGGCCAAGTTAAATTAAAAATTTTCGACGCTCCTCAATCCGCTCGATAAATCGAAAAACAAATCGATTGTAGCTGCAAATATAGCTTTACAGCAACCATTTCTTGTACATGTGATAAAATCCACCATGCGGGAGTTAGGCGGAAGTTTCAATAAAGTCGGCTGATAAATAAGGAAGATATTCAGGAAATAGTAGTGCGTTGTGACAATGTGTTAATGTCGGTCATTTCCAATGTTAAATGCCGAGTTCAACCTAGAAGGGTATTATAGCATTCTGCAAACCAAAAATGTTTGTAATAGGCAGAATGAGACATCTCCGATCCCATAAATTATATATATTCTGAATCAGCATGAACAGCCGCGTCGATATAGCCATGTCCGTCTGTTCGTCTGACCATCTGTCCGTTTGTACGTCTGTCTGTCTGTCCGTCCGTATGAAAACCTAGAGATCAGCTATTATAAGAGCTAAGTCTACAAAATTTGGGGACAATATGTTTTAATACTGCACGCAAGTCAATTTTATTTAGAATTTTCGCCAGGCCTCTATCCGCCCCATAAATTGAAAAAAAAAATCGATTGGAGCTGCAAATATAGCTTTACAACAACCATTTCTTATACATGTGATAAAATCCACCATGCGGGAGTTAGGCGAAAGTTTCAATAAGATCGGCTGATTAATAAGGAAGATATTAAGGAAAAAGTTGTGCCTTGTGACAATGTGTTTATGTCGGTTTTTTCTATTGTTAGTTCGCGAGTTCAACTCCAGCAGCATGCAATTTTTATACCCGCTACTCGTAGATTAGAATGGTATTATAGATTTGTGCCTATCGAAAATGTTTGTAACAGGCAGAAGGAGACATCTATACATCTATACTGAATCAGCATGAACAGCCGCGTCGATATAGCCATGACCGTCTGTTCGTCTGATCGTCTCTCCGTTTGTACGTCTGCATGTCTGTCCGTCCGTATGAAAACCTAGAGATCATCTATTATTAGAGCTAGAGCTACCAAATTTTTGGACAATATGTGTTGACCTGCGTGCAGGTCAAGTTTATTTAGAATTTTCGCCGCGTCTCTATCCGCCCCATAAATCGAAAAAAAATCGATTGTAGCTGCAAATGTAGGTTAACAGCAATCATTTCTTATATATGTTGTAAAAACCACTCTGTAGGCGTGTTGCGAAAGTTTCAAGAAGATCGCCTGATAAATAAGGAAGATTTTAAGGAAATAGTAGTGCCTTGTGAACATGTGTTTATGTAGGTTTTTTCCGATCCCATAAATTATATATATTCTGGATCAGCATGAACAGCCGCGTCGATATATCCATGTCCGTCTGTTCGTCTGATCGTCTGTAAGTCTGTCTGTCTGTCTGTCCGTCCGTATGAAAACCTAGAGATCGGCTATAATAAGAGTTCGAGCTACCAAATTTGGGGACAATTTGTGTTAATACTGCACGAAGTCCAAGTTTATTTAGGATTTTCGCCTTGCCTCTATCCGCCACATAAATCGAAAAAAAAAATCGATTGTAGCTGCAAATGTTGCTTAACAGCAATCATTTCTTATATATGTGGTAAAAACCACCCTGTAAGCGTGTTGCGACAGTTTCAAGAAGATCGCCTGATAAATAAGGAATATATTAAGGAAATAGTTGTGCCTTGTGACCATGTGTTTATATCGGTTTTTTCTAATGTTAGTTCCCGAGTTCAACTCCAGCAGCAGCCAATTTGTATAGTTTTCTGCCAACAAAAATGTTTGTAACAGGCATAATGAGACATCTCCGATCTCATAAATTATATATATTGTAAATCAGCATGAACAGCCGCGTCGATATAGCCATGCCCGTCTGTTCGTCTGACTGTCTGTCCGTTTGTACGTCTGTCTGTCTGTCCGTCCGTATGAAAACCGAGAGATCAGCTATTATAATAGCTAGGTCTACCAAATTTGGGGACAATATGTTTTAATACTGCACGCAAGTCAATTTTATTTAGAATTTTCGCCAGGCCTCTATCCGCCCCATAAATTGAAAAAAAAAATCGATTGGAGCTGCAAATATAGCTTTACAACAATCATTTCTTATTCTTGTGATAAAAACAACCCTGCGGGCGTTTTGCGAAAGTTTCAATAAGATCGGCTAATAAAAAAGTAAGATATTCAGGAAATAGTAATGCCTTGTGACCATGTGCTTATGTCGGTTTTTTCTAATGTTATTTCCCGAGATCAACTCCACCAGCATGCAATTTTTATAAATTATACATATTGTGAATCAGAATGAACAGCCGCGTCGATATAGCAATGTCCTTCTGTTCGTCTGACCGTCTGTCCGTTTGTACGTCTCTCTGTCCGTCCATATGAAAACCTAGAGATCAGCTATTATAAGAGCTAGCGCCGCCAAATTTGGAGACAAAATATTTTAATATTACACGTAGGTCAAGTTTATTTAAAATTTTATGCGCTCCTCTATCCGCCCCAGAAATCGAAAAAAAAATCGATTGTAGCTGCAAATATAGCTTTACAGCAACCATTTCTTATACATGTGATAAAATCCACCATGCGGGAGTTAGGCGGAAGTTTCAATAAGATCGGCTGATTAATAAGGAAGATATTAAGGAAAAAGTTGTGCCTTGTGACAATGTGTTTATGTCGGTTTTTTCCGATCCCATAAATTATATATATTCTGGATCAGCATGAACAGCCGCGTCGATATATCCATGTCCGTCTGTTCGTCTGATCGTCTGTAAGTCTGTCTGTCTGTCTGTCCGTCCGTATGAAAACCTAGAGATCGGCTATAATAAGAGTTCGAGCTACCAAATTTGGGGACAATTTGTGTTAATACTGCACGAAGTCCAAGTTTATTTAGGATTTTCGCCTTGCCTCTATCCGCCACATAAATCGAAAAAAAAAATCGATTGTAGCTGCAAATGTAGGTTAACAGCAATCATTTCTTATATATGTTGTAAAAACCACTCTGTAGGCGTGTTGCGAAAGTTTCAAGAAGATCGCCTGATAAATAAGGAAGATTTTAAGGAAATAGTAGTGCCTTGTGAACATGTGTTTATGTAGGTTTTTTCCGATCCCATAAATTATATATATTCTGGATCAGCATGAACAGCCGCGTCGATATATCCATGTCCGTCTGTTCGTCTGATCGTCTGTAAGTCTGTCTGTCTGTCTGTCCGTCCGTATGAAAACCTAGAGATCGGCTATAATAAGAGTTCGAGCTACCAAATTTGGGGACAATTTGTGTTAATACTGCACGAAGTCCAAGTTTATTTAGGATTTTCGCCTTGCCTCTATCCGCCCCATAAATCAAAAAAAAATCGGTTGTGGCTGCAAATATAGCTTTACAGCAACCATTTCTTATACATGTGATAAAATCCACCATGCGGGAGTTAGGCGTAAGTTTCAATAAGATCGGCTGATAAATGAGGAAGATATTCAGGAAATAGTAGTGCATTGTGACCATGTGTTTAGATAGGTTTTTTCTAATTTTAGTTCCCTAGTTGAACTCCAGCAGCAGGCAATTTTTATACACGCTACTCGCAGATGAGAAGGGTATTATAGCATTCTGCCAACCAAAAATGTTTGTAACAGGCATAATGAGACATCTCCGAGCCCATAAATTATATATATTGTGAATCAGCATGAACAGCCGCGTCGATATAGCCATGTCCGTCTGTTCGTCTGTCCGTTTGTACGTCTGTCTGTCTGTCCGTCCATATGAAAACCTAGAGATCAGCTATTATAAGAGCTAAGTCTACCAAATTTGGGGACAATATGTTTTAATACTGCACGCAAGTCAATTTTATTTAGAATTTTCGCCAGGCCTCTATCCGCCCCATAAATTGAAAAAAAAAATCGATTGGAGCTGCAAATATAGCTTTACAACAACCATTTCTTATACATGTGATAAAATCCACCATGCGGGAGTTAGGCGAAAGTTTCAATAAGATCGGCTGATTAATAAGGAAGATATTAAGGAAAAAGTTGTGCCTTGTGACAATGTGTTTATGTCGGTTTTTTCTATTGTTAGTTCGCGAGTTCAACTCCAGCAGCATGCAATTTTTATACCCGCTACTCGTAGATTAGAATGGTATTATAGATTTGTGCCTATCGAAAATGAGACATCTATACATCTATACTGAATCAGCATGAACAGCCGCGTCGATACAGCCATGACCGTCTGTTCGTCTGATCGTCTCTCCGTTTGTACGTCTGCATGTCTGTCCGTCCGTATGAAAACCTAGAGATCATCTATTATTAGAGCTAGAGCAACCAAATTTTTTGACAATATGTGTTAATAGTGCACGCAGGTCAAGTTTATTTAGAATTTTCGCCGCGTCTCTATCCGCCCCATAAATCGAAAAAAAATCGCCGCGTCGATATATCCATGTCCGTCTGTTCGTCTGATCGTCTGTAAGTCTGTCTGTCCGTCCGTATGAAAACCTAGAGATCGGCTATAATAAGAGTTCGAGCTACCAAATTTGGGGACAATTTGTGTTAATACTGCACGAAGTCCAAGTTTATTTAGGATTTTCGCCTTGCCTCTATCCGCCACATAAATCGAAAAAAAAAAATCGATTGTAGCTGCAAATGTTGCTTAACAGCAATCATTTCTTATATATGTGGTAAAAACCACCCAATGTAAAAGCGTGTTGCGAAAGTTTCATAGAAGATCGCCTGATAAATAAGGAATATATTAAGCAAATAGTTGTGCCTTGTGAAAAACCATGTGTTTATATATGCTGCCTCACAATACATCTCAACATATCTAATTAGATTTGTCGTTTGTTTTTCCGTTGCTGCTCAATGTCTCTTTAGATTCTAAGCGGCTTTAAATATACTTAAAACTTATTTTGAATATTGCAACACACTGTAAAATAAAAAACAAGTCGGAAAGGCTACAGTCGAGCTGACTCGACTGTGATATACCCGCTACAATTCTTCGGAAAAACACGTGCCAAATGTGAACAATGCATTCTTGCTTTTTATTTCTTTCCGTCTCTAATTTGTTTTGCCTATGCAAGTTCCACTCGATTCTTATTGGATGTTGCCCATTTCTTTTATTACTTTGCTGTTATAAATTATACATACATATATGCTGCCTCACAATACTTCTCAACATATCTAATTAGATTTGTCGTTTGTTTTTTGTGGTGCTGCTCAATGTCTCTTTCGATTCTAAGTGGCTTTAAATATTCTTAAAATTTATTTTGAATTTTGCAACACACTATAAAATACAAAAAAATATAAGATACAAAAAAATAAATATAAGTCGCCGCGGCACCCATGAGTTGAAATTCAGACCTCTCGCTTAACAGTCAACTACCATCACCACTCGACCACTGCATTTCTTACGAGATGACCGATAAAATTGCATTATAAAAATTTTCGGTGAACATGATTAAAAAAAACGTGAATTTGTCAAATCAGATTTCTCGTGTCTATTGTTGCTGACTATCTCTTTCGATTCTAACTGACCTTAAATATATTAAAAAATTATTTTGTACTTTACATACATTGCAAAACAAATGTCATAATTATTACTTTACTTTACTGGCCTTAAAATTGAAAACTTCTGCAAGATCAAGTCCAATTGCCCTTGATTTTTGCCTGAAAGTAAAACTTAAATTGCAGGGGCCATGAATTTACAATGTACATGTGTAGTTAGAAATAAGAACGTTTACTTATTGAATTTCAATTTTTATGTTAAACTTCCTAGAAACATATGTTTTGTTAACAGAGCAATGCAACACTGCTTCTGCTTTAGAATATAATTGATATCGATAAGTTTGTTACCGAAATCTGTGAATACTAGAGGAAGCCAGTATTTTTTGAAAAGATTTTAAGAAAGGCACGCAACGATGATCTCGCCAACTTTGTATGGACACATTAAGAAATAAAGTGTGCAACCTAGAAAAATGATAATTACAGTCCACTCTTTTGCTTCGTTCAACAACATTTTGGTCCTTCGAGCCGGATCGTCGCGGGATCATCACGACTTGCTTGGAATTTGGCACTCTTTCTTTCTTATTGAATTTGGACTTTTCACACTTGAGTGAAAATTCGTTTCTAACCTCACAATGCAGGCAATCATTCAACAGCGTGGTTTTTGCAAATCGCAAATAACTTGCGCTTATACTTCGACGGTGGATTTGACCACAACTTCTTTGAAGACTTTGGAATATCGCATTCGACGTTTGACTGAAACGTTTGAAGACTTGACGAGATTAATTGCGGAATATTACAATTATTCACATGAAGACAATTGGTCTGAACCAGACGACTTGCTTGAGTATGAAAGGAAATTCTACGAGACACATTCCAAATTATCTGGTGCTTTGGCTGATGCTACAGCAGCTCAGCATCGCAAGCGGAGTTTTTAGAACACATGCGCAGTTCAAACAACAGTGATTTTCGATGTGAGAAAATCAAAATTCCTACTTTCAGCGGCAATTATGAGGACTGGCCGCAGTTTTGTGATTTATTTCTGGAATCAATCGGGAATCGTAGCAATTTCACTAGCTGCCAGAAGTTTCACTATTTGAAGTCTTATTTGGCCGGAGACGCACATAACTTGGTAAAACACATTGCAGTGACAGAGGAGAACTATACAGGAGCATGGGAACGATTGGTTACAAGATATGACAAGAAACAATTAATTGCCCGATCATTTGTTAATAGTTTCTTATCTATGCCGAGTGTTTCTGGATCTGGTGCTGCTTCTCTTCGGAAACTTGCCGACGGAGCAGGTGAAGCAATCCGAGGACTGAAAGCTCTCAATTGCAATGGGCGTGATCTATGGGTCATCAATATTTTGATAATCAAACTGGACATTGATACAAGACAATCGTGGGCAGAGCGCGAAGAGTCTACCGAAAACAACGTGAGCATCGATACTTTTTTAAAATTCATATTTAACCGTTGCGACGCATTGGAATCATGCCATGTTCATGTTCGCCACACATCGGGAAAGCGTACAGCAACTGTGCATCTAGCTAACGGAGACCAGAACACCAGTGGAAAGCTTTGTGTAGTATGCAAGCAATCTCACACAATCTCATCGTGTGCTCAATTTAAGGCCATGGAACTGCTGACACGCAGGTCATTTATAAGGGACAACAAGCTTTGTTTCAATTGCCTAGCTCAGAACCATACAGTAAAACAATGTACTTCAAAATATAGGTGTCGCCACTGTCAAGGCATGCATCATACGCTTGTTAACTATACGCTACAAGCGGAACTGGATCTTCGACCAACTACTATAAGCACTCCAACGGATACACAAAAGACCACAGCCGATATGTCACATTTCGCGGCAGGTACGATGCTTCTGCAGCGAGCGCAGACATTAATGCCAACAATACTTGCACATGTGATCAACAAGTGGGGCAAACTTACAACTTGTCGCCTACTTTTGGATTCTGGATCTACTATAGCGTTAGCCAGCGAAGCGCTTGTGCAACGCGTCGGAGCAAGTCGATCACAGGCCCGAATCTCGGTGGTTGGGCTCTCAGCCAATCACGCAGGTACCACTCGAGGATGCACCAAGTTGCATTTACGATCTCGTATAACTAATGATGCTGTTCATATCACCACCTTCATTATGAATTCATTAACATCATCTGTTCCTTCTCATGAGGTCAACACAAGTACTTGGGATGCCCTTGCAGGATTGGCATTGGTAGACCCGACGTTTAATACACCTGGTCAGATTGACGTTATTATTGGCTCTGATCAACTATGGAGCATTTACACAGGAGAGCGAATCCCAATAGGAAACAATGGCCTTCAAGCACTTAACACCCTTTTTGGTTGGGTCGTTGTCGGCTCTTGTAACAACGCCCAGGACACGACGATGACTCATCAAGCACTGCATGCTCAATTGGACTTGGATTCATTGGTTCGATCATTTATGGAAATGGACAACATTAATCCGAGCAAATCGACGATCGACGCATGTGACCCAACCGAACAGCATTTTGTGGCCTCTCATAAACGCAATAGCGAAGGTGTGTACATAGTGGACTACCCCTTCAAGGCTGATGCGCCACCTCTTCATAATTCAATGTTGACACAGGCAATTAAACGATTTGCATCACAAGAAGGTAAGTTTAGGCGTTATCCAGATCTGCGCAACCAGTATATTGATTTCATGAAGAATTATTTTGAACGGGGACGCATGGAAGAGATTCATTCGGACCAGGAAAGCAAGAGTCTTGACATGTGCGTTTACCATGCTGTCATGAAACCAGAAAGCACGACTACCAAGTGCCGAGTGGTCTTCGACAGCTCGGTTAAGGATGACACAGGCTTCTCACTCAACGATCGGTTACACATCGGTCCACCAATTCAACGAGACCTGTTTGGAGTTTGCCTGAGATTTCGGCAACATTAGTGTGTGCTGATATAGAGAAGATGTTTCGAGGCATTCACGAATCAAAGTCACATACGGATTTGCAACGCATAGTGTGGCGTGAAGACGAAAGATCTCCTCTTCGACACTATCGTTTGTTGACGGTCACATATGGATTAGCACCGTCACCCTTTTTAGCGGTAAGAGTACTAAAGCAACTCGCTGAAGATTATCGACAGGAGCATCCCTTGGCTGCGCACGCTCTATTACACGATACGTATGTGGACGACATATCTTTGGGAGCCGATTCTGTAGAGGGTCTACTCAAACTAAAGGACGAACTTGTTTGCTTGCTAGCCAAAGCGAAATTCAATCTTCGGAAGTGGAGCTCTAATTGTGAAGAGCTTATGAGAATGTTACCTTTGCAAGACTGTGAATACAAGCCGATTGCGGATGAAGACCAGCCTGTATCTCACTTGGTCAAAATATTGGGATTGCTGTGGAGTCCAAGATCCGATGAGGTCGGCATAAAGCTTAATACTTTTGACACTGATCGCGAGCCAACTAAGCGCACCCTTTTGTCTGAACTGTCAAAGATCTACGATCCGTTGGGATTTGTGGCACCAACAACTGTAATGCTAAAAATACTCTTCCAAGAATGTTGGCTGACTTCCCTCGCCTGGTAGGATGTGCTCACCGGAACTATATTACGACGTTGGCTTATTTTGGCAAATGAACTTGATTTATTATCGAAGTGTCGGATTCCTCGACACATTGCTAGGCCAGCACACGCTATCGAATTACATGGATACGCAGATACTTCATCGCAAGCATTTGGAGCTGTTGTTTACAGTCGTGTCGCGATGGAAACTGAAATCGTGGTTACTTTGATCGCTGCCAAAACTCGCGTTGCTCCGATCAAACCTATTTCAATACCTCGACTCGAACTAAATGCTGCTCATCTATTATCGAAGTTATTAACGCTCATCAAGGACTCTCTGACCATTCCAGTCGCTAGCATCGACTGCTGGAGCGATTCGGAAGTGGAAGGAAAACCACAACAAACCCTTGTTATAGCACAAAATCCTGAATTGAACATAGACGTGCTCAATCTGTTGAGCAGCAAGCTGTCATCATGGAGCCATCTCCTGCGGGTTACTTGCTATGTCTTTCGTTTCTTACACCAGCATTGCCGCAAAGGAAAACTTTGTAAATTAGACAACGGCGACAATTTGAAGTATCCATGTCAGGACTGGACACGAGGCAGATTCTTGACAGCAACTGAATTACATTATGCTCGTAACAGACTATTGCTGCATATGCAACGTACTGAATTTACTCGGGACTATGAAGTACTCTCGAGAAGCAACCTTCTACAAACAAAATCGAATTTAATGAAGCTCGCACCATTTTGTGACCCGATTGGATTACTTCGAGTCGGAGGGCGCATTGTGAAATCCGAACTAAACTTCAATGCAAAACATTGCATCGCTATTAATTCGTTATTTTCACAGAACTCATCTTCATTCCGGTGTGGAGGCTACTTTCCATATCGTTCGACAAAAATTTTGGATATTGGGAGCACGTAACTTAATCCGGAAAGAGGTCTTTCGTTGCCAGCAATGTTTTATGCAACGCCGTAACACAGCACAGCAGGTACTGGCAGATTTATCTGTACCTAGATTTCATCAAAGTCCATGTTTTCAACACACTGGTCTCGACTACGCGGGACCTATTGCTATAAAAGAATCTATGGGTCGAAGTTCGAGGATTGGCAAGGCATGGTTTGCCATCTTTGTGTGTCTGGCAACTAAGGCCATCCATATTGAGGTATGAGGTCAGCGATCTGACTACAAATGCATTTATAGCCGTGCACGAAGGAAGACTCCGACGGACCTTTACTCCGACAACGGAGCCAAACGGGAGCTGAATACTATGCGAGAAGTAGTAGGAGAAGCCGCTCTCACCATTGAAGAGTTGTGTACCGTATTGACACAAATCGAAGCTCTTCTGAATTCACGGCCTTTGTCACGATCTGGTGATAACAGCCTTGATCCACTGACACCAGCACATTTTCTAGTGGGACAACCA